>JABSTQ010008578.1:0-27324 GCA_013358835.2 Ixodes persulcatus | reverse complement strand
CGTGAGGCCATACCTTCAGACGGTCCTCTTCTTTGGGAGCAGCAAAAAGGGCAGCGTTTCCGTCCATGATTTATATCCCGCGTTGCACCGTAGCACGAAACACATTTTTCCCACTGCCGTCAACTTTCGGTAGCCGAAACCAACCGGAAACAAAACGATAAACTGCGCAACGGTGTAGCCCAGCGCACGCCATTGCTCGCCAAGGACGGCGACGGTCGACCTCCGCGTCGGTGGCGCGCCCTGGCGGAAGGGAAGAGAATATCGTGCCGATCTTCGACATGGTGGCTCTTCACCAGAGGCGCAGCGTTATGCCACCTGAAGTATTTCTATCAAGGTAGATGGAAAGGTAAAAGAGGGTGTTACGTCGACCGCGTACCCTCCACAAGACATGCTACCTTGACGCCTCGCCTCTTTCTCATTTTCCTCTTTACCCTCCTTGCTTATCAGGCCAACGTGACCACATCACGTGACCGTAGCTAGCCTTCGTCTAGCTTTCGATCTGATAAAACCTACCGGACGGAGCGCGCGCAACCATGCAAGAATCCTTCTACAATCAACCATCCGTCTCACACGTGGCTTGTCACGGGCACCAATTCACAGAGATCTACAGTCACGTTGGCCACAAAATCGTTTAAACGTTTTATGACTATACTTCGTTTCACCTTATGTGCGAGCGAAGGCAAAACTGGAAGCGCGAGCACGGAAGCTCCGTGCGTTCAGGCTTTGCTCGAGCGCGCGAGCTGGGGAGAAATGCAAAAAGCGCTGGTCTCGCGCTTCTAGCTTTGGCTTCGCTCGCAGGTAAAGTGAAACGAAGTATAGGCTTCACCAATATTGCAACGTGCCCCCTCCTAGTACTTATAATCCCTTAAATTTCTATTACCGTGACCTAGTGTCCCTACCTAATGGAAAAGAAATCCGTGTCGCTTCGAGTACAAAAATCTTATTTCGCTCGCAGAAACCGACTGCGGAAGCTTTAAACTGGAGTCCAATTAACCGCCCCTTTATACTTTGGGAGCGGCAAGTAAAGTTACGGCCAGGAAAGGTAATTATGAGGCAAAATAAAGGAAAAAATCAAGCGAGATAAAAGCGGTGGCAGTATATTTATAAACCTATGCCAGTGTCAAGCACACTGTCCTTTGCTGTAGTAGAGATGTAGGAGCGCCGGAACTTCTTGTCGCGGCGTATAAGTTCCGCATTCAAACCGCACCAGAAACTTTTATTTTTGTTTTTCTTTCTTTGGGCTTATTTGTGGGAGAATCGTTTTTTTTTTTTAATTGAAACAACTGCAGTCTGTATTAGTACTAAATAGGCGCCTCCTGTTATTGAAAAGAGTCGTAGCAAGAGCGTTTGTATATTTAAAACGCATAAACATGTCGCTGAGGGAAGGATGCTTGTTTCGGCACCATCTGTGTGAATGTCATACCAATGCTGTAAACTTGGTTCCGTTTTAATAAACATTATGAAGTGATTGTATTAATATCTAACAGGGGGTAGAAGCTGAGCTAGTTGGTGGTACATATTACAACGGTTAAACCAGCTGAACTACGAAAATAGGAAGAAAGGAGTAAAGACAGCGATAGCCTGTCTTCACTCCTTTCTTCCTATTTTCGTAGTTCGGCTGGTTTAACCGTTGTGATTGTATTGACGCGTAAACTTGGCTTGACTTTGGTTTCCTTTTAATGAACATAATGAAACAATTGTACTAGCGCGTTAATTCGGCTTGATATTTCTTTTTAATGCGAAAGCCCTAACTGTCTCATGGAGCTCGCTGACGTCATCAGTTTGAAGCTCGAAAACGGCTCTCCGCCGCGATCCCAATAGGAGCTTTTTTCCTTTGGTTCCATTGGCTGGCGCGCGTCGACGGGGCTCCCATTGGCCGCTGCGCCATGGTGGGATGATGTGAACGGGACATAGAAAAAAAAAAAGGAAGGTTGAACACAGAAGGAACCAACACAGCTCAACGCCGTGGGTTCCAGCAGCCCAGTAACGTCCCGGACGGACGTCTGAGGCCCGTGGGGGCACTAACCAGGCTTGCCGAGGAACCACCGCCGGCACGGAGCATCGAGCCCTCGCCATCCGGAAAACGCCTAGGGCATCCGAGGTTCCGACAACACCAGAAGTGCGGCGGCGAGTGAGCAGAATACCCCAGACTTGACTTTGTCTATATTTGTTTCGTAGTTACAATGGCGTTCTTCTTCCGATTCTTTTCAAACAATATATTTTTCCTCACATCCACCGTGTCGGAATCTCAAGTCCATACTTCTTACCATCATTTACCATCACACATGGCCTCCGAGATCCCGAAGCGCGCGCGCGCTGGTACGCAGCAGACGACAACTGGAGCGGAAGAGCTGCTTGCATTCTTTTTCATTCACAACTCATAAGAAATGCTTAGGTGCACCTCGAGCTTTTTTTGCTCCTTCCGGTGTTTCAATTTAACAGGTGGAACAAATTGAAAACCCGTGGAAGGCGCAGTAGGGCAAGTACACTCTAAGAAAAAGCGGGTGTACACGGGTACTCCCCTTGTCCCATATGTAACTCCCCAAAACTACATTTCGTCGTTCTGTCCACTGACGTCGAGCTGGCAATACCAACTTTTACGAGCGGCTTGATAGTCGAGTGATACAACTTAATAAAATATATAATGTACTCATTAAATAATACATTAAGATAATCAAGGCTTTTTCGGCCTGGCTGAAAAACCTCAGTAATTTTGTTTTTAGTCTTTGATACGCACATTAGCTATTTAGTATGCTATATCCAACAGCTCTCAAGCCACTCGTAAAAGTTGGCATCGCCAGCTTGACGTCAGTAGACAGAACGACGAAATGTAGTTTTGGGGAGTTACATATGGGACAAGGGGAGTACCCGTGTACACCCCCTTTTTCTTAGAGTGTAGATGATATGGACGATTTGTAGAAAGGATCACAGTTAAAAAGTAAGACACTTGCACAAAATTTAAAAAGAAATGTTTTTGGCGCGACTTTAACCCGGAAGTTTCACGCCTCGACGACAAGTCCCGGCGCTCCTACCTCTCGACTACAGCAGGACAATGTGTCCGACGTTGGAGCAGCTATATAAATATACTGCCACTGCTTTTATCTCACTTGACGTTTCCTTTATTTTTGCTCATATTTACCTTCCCTGGCCGTACCTTTACCTGCCGCTCCTAAAGCATAGAGGGGTGGACAATTGAACTCCAGTTGAAACTTCTGCAGTAAGTTTCTGCGAGCGAAATTAGACTATTGTACTCGAAGAGACACGGATTGGTCTGCCATTAGGCAGCGACGCTAGGTAGTTTTTCGTTCCCATGGAGCTGGTCACGTGACATAAAAATCCCTCTTGGCCGCAGCCGCGGCCGCGAGATGAGCAAACTGCCCCAGGATGACCAGCGCAATCGTGCCCGAGTAGCTCGGCGACTGGAAGATGCGGATCTGCCAATGGGAAGGTACGCTACACTGCCTGACCCAGCTGCAAAACCGCCATGCCACCCAAAATACCCACCTGCAGACGGCGCGACGCTTGCCTTTTCAGAACCAAGATACAGAGTTTCTGTACACTTTTCGTATCACCACAACCACCCTGTTCCAGTGGTTGATTATTGCACCACCCAGAGATGTTGTTCGGCTTAAAACATTCAACCCCCTGGACACGCAACCATATGCACGGTCGGGATTACATCACGAGACTGCGCTGACTTTCTACGCTTTAGAAGCCTGTGAAAGCAACGACGGAACGCCCTGGCCTGAAACGCGCGATGAAAGTGCATCCTGCTTCCCATCGTGTTTTTCAGCCCTCGGCTCAGGGCAGAGAAAATACCGCGGAAGCGCCCACTTGGTTCAAGCGCCCACGATAAACAATTCCCAAACTAGGAAATTCCGCAATCTATGCGTTCAGTGCCTGATTTGACCGTACGAGTTCTCATGTCTAGAGCACCACAGTTTTCGGTCAAAGTTGGATAGGCACTCCCCCTGTATTTTACAGCAATAATGATGCCTAGACAAACTCAATACAGATCTGTATATCTGTCAACTATAACTATAACTAGACTGTGTTACAAGTTGCTGCAAAAATGTAACCAAGTTAAGGTTAAAGTTACTGAAACTTTAACTCAAGAGGCGTTCAGTTACTGACATTTTACCCAATTACAGTAAATTTTAATACAGTCTAACCTAAATATATTGAACCTAGGTAATCAAATTATTGCCTACACCAAACTCTCAAAAACTTCCGATAAAAATTTCGCTCATTTTCAACTTATTATATTGAACGTGATCGAGCTCATAACGGATGATCAAACCCTCCAGTTCCGCATTGAGCGAAAGCTTCCCCGCAATACACTGAAGCATGGCCGTGACACGGCAGGCTCTTGCGACTCGGGAACGCTCGACCAGTACCCCACGCGCATGGCGTTGGCGCCGGAAGTGCCACGTAAAGCACTGCGGAGTCGCCGAACCCCACGTACGCGCCGCCCGCTCCGCGCACGCGGTCGGCTAGGTCGGGGCGCGTTCAGTAGCGGCTCCCTCAGCTCCGAACGGAGTAACTCGAGCCGGAGTCATCGGAGCGCCTACTTAACAGCAAAACAAAAATAACGCGGCTCCTTAGCTGCTACTACGCATTTCCGCTTGGTGCCCTGTGCCAGACGGTCTCCGAATAAAATGGAAGATGACGATGCCGAGCACGATCGCTTTTATTTGATGCCGGTATTGAAGAAGTCTGGACAAGGTCGTTAAAGAAAAAGCGAGTGACTGTACACATCAGCGCTTTTGCTCCAAGCGATCCAACGCGATCGAGCCCTTCGCAGGGCGGTGCAAAGGCTACTTCTGTTATAAAAACCGACAAAAACGTCGCCAGCACACGCAAAATATGGAGCTCGGCGAATGAACGCCGCCGGTTGCGATACTCTAATACGGCCATACGTTTGTTCTGCCCTTCGTTACGAGCTTCTTACAAAATGTATTCGTAAACAGACGGGAAGTTCGGCCGGGCTCGGCGATCAAGGTTTTGTCGGCCGAAGCGAGCGTCAGCCAGCGTACACCCCGATTTAGCTACAGCTACGCAAACAAAAGATAAATCCGAATCATGTTCTGCGTGAGTGTCCAACCGGCTACCAAAGTCGCGTTCACACCCTGCCTTGCTCTGTTCAACGCGGACAGGACAATCGTAGATATTCACCGAGTTTCCGTGCAACAGCGATCAAGACACGGCATCAAATGGACGTTTACGTTGAACGGTTCAATGCATTTTCTGAAAGAACGGTCTAATGCTTTTTCTGAAAAGAGCCTCACCTGGAAAGGAAATTCGAATGAGTTATTCGTCTTACCTTGGCCGCTCTTCATTAACAAAAGCGAGCAAACCGCACACCCGCGACAGAACCGACGCAGCTTATCCCGCCATTTTTTTTTTTCTCTTTTAGCGCCGGAACTTCTTAGCGATCCGGAATTACGTCATGCTGCGGTCCTTTCACTCCTCATGCACCGTCTCCGGAGACGGTGCACGAGAGCCGGACTCCGAAAACTCGGAGTAACGTGCACCGGAAGTCGGTTTTTGCCGTCTGGTGCGCTGACTCCTTGACCCCTGGAGCCGCTACTGAACGCGCAAATTGCTTGCGTCTCGTTTCGCCCGTCGTTTCCCGACCGTGATGGCTGCCAGCGTGAAGAAACGGGCGTCGGCGACGACGACGTCGGTTTCTCTCGACGTTGGTCTGCTCCGCCGTTGTTCCCGCGACGACGTCGACGTCGGCAACGACGACGAAGTCACGGGAGCCACGGCGGAGCTGACTGACGTCGAGGTGGTTCGGGAGCGGCCCGCTGCAAGCGGCGAGCCCAGTCCCGCAGACGCAAAGGACTTTGTCCCGCGTCCGAGCTCGAGTGAAGCCGCTGCTGCCGTGGTTATACTGCTACGGACTTCCACTCGTCGACTGTTCATATACCGTAGAAGAGTCGTTAACAGGTACGCTACGTGTTCAAAGAAACGGGCTATACTAACCCAGTTGTTTTTGCCCCTGTAAATTATCGTTACCTTTTCGACAAAGTGTTCCGATCAATAATGTAATGCCGGCCGATGAGAGCCACGAGCGAGTCGGCTGCATTGCTCTTACGCGCGTTTCTTTGCTTCAACTTGCATATCGAAGTTTAGATTTATCGAACTATTTTACGATCCTCGCCTCTTCGACATGATTGGGCTTAACTATACTTTTAGTCGTACTCCGTTTCTCGTTATAATGGGCCGCTGTGGACGCTACAAATCACTCCAGCCAATCCAATGCCGCGCGAGTGTTACAAGACGTACAGGAGTGATACGCAGGAATCACAGTCGGACGATAGGTTGGCAGTTTTGAATTGGCCAGGACGGCTTGGACCAACTGCTGCAGTTTATCGGAATGAAAGACGGAGTATAGTGGTTTTTTTAGCTGCATCTCGCGTCCAACAGTCAAATCACAAACCTCACTCCCATTGAGGCGCCCCTCCACTTCCTCGAACAAGGCGCGAGGGCCAGCGCTGGCCAATTGTTACGGCGGATAGGCGGCCTAAGCTGCTTATCCGTCGTCGCAATTGGCCAGCACCGGCCCTCGCGCCTTCCTCGAGGAAGTGGAGGGGCGCCTTAATTGGAGTGAGGTTTGTGAATTCATTGGTAACTTAACATTCTCAAGGCCTCGCGTGACAAACGTTTGCACGATGGGGACGCATGAAATAAACTAAGCCGAAGAACTGTGCACAGGTAGCACAATTGGCAACCCGTTGCGCAGTAAGGCGAACCAACCTTGTGTGAGGTGAGGAATAGGTGGGTGTTTTACCACGTGCAGTCATTAAAATCTGTTCCTGGAAGCAAGCAAATGTGCGTTTCTAAGAAACTCTGTGAATCCAAACTTACTTGGACTTCGCTACGTTCTGCAATCCATCGGGACATACTGTCCACTCCAAAACCAATGCTCTAAAAAAAAGTAAATACTTGTTGTAAGCAGAAAAATTCACTATTGTTTGCAAGTACTACAGTTTTCCCAATTAACTATCATCGAGAGAATCAAACTAATTTTCTTTTTCACTAATGCTCTTTCTCGTGACAAAATATAATGGCATTCATCCGAGTTGAAAGACAAAGTTGCTATTTGCAGAGTAAAAATGAAGTTCAGCAGTCTTGTGTCACTAGTGAATTTTGAATTTGAAGCGAATTTGAGGCTTATAGGGGTTTCAGACGAATATTGAATAGTTTCTCAGTCTCTCCCTACAGTGCACCATGCCTGAAAGAATGTTACCTACACTCGTGAAGGCTGTACCCAACCTTCCATGTGTCCAGTTATAAGCTCGGCTATTTTAATATAACTACTATATGAACTGTTGCAGATAAACGAGAGATACGTTTCAGTTATCCTAATTGACCGAATTTATAAATCTGCTTGCTACAGGTAACTACTTTGTCTATTTCTAATTGAACAAAAAAATGACCATCAATACATTATGCTTTCTACTTCTCAAACACAACTTCATACGGTAATAAGCTTGTCAACAAAACAAACAAGCCTAATCATGCCAACAAAGGCCGGTAAGCAAAGAATATGTGGTATCTAGGTCTTCCACCTATCGGCGTTTGTCTGCGAGGTCCGTGAAGGAGGCTTTTACTGCTGTTTCTCGGATTTTTTACGTTCTCGATCAGCTTGACTCCCTCTTCTTCCACCGTGGACACGATGGAAAAAGAGAGAGGCGTCTGGATGGCACCACCTCGCCACAAAGCAAGTGTGTCGAAGATTCACTTCACTTTCTGACAAACGCCGCGAGACGGCGCACCTTACATGCCCACACGCTTTCAAGGCCGTGAGGCGCGTAACCCCACCTGGGTGAGCAGCTTCGAACGCCGTGAGAATTGGCTTTCTTCGCGTCGAAAGCAAACGCCGTCCCTCGCCTGCTTGGTCGGTAAAGCACTTGGCTCACGATCTCAAGGTGGTGCGTTTAGCTCCTACCGTGGAACCAGTCTTTTTATATTACAGTCAAACCTTACACCGAAAGCGCTTTAGATGTTCACGAAAATCGGCTAGCAAAACACATTAAAGGCACGAATGATTAACGTGGAATGTCAAGACACTGCTGCCCAACATGCTCTTGCACAATCGTGGCGGGATGGCCTGGTTGAGTGCGCTTCTCACCGAGCAACAGTTCATTGCAAGGAAGCAATACTCGCAATGCTCACGGGCTTCACAGGGTATTGCTCCTTCGCAGTACACCGGTGCTCGGTGAGAGGAGCATTTAAAGGGACTAACCTGTCGCTATCAACGGTTCGAAAAGAATGAGTGTCGGAGTTCACCTCGAAGCGAATATCGAATACTGCTGTGCGAAATTCGATAATTCGAATATTTGCGCAACACTAAAATGCAGCAATAACAGGAGGATTATTTGCTCTACAATTTGTCTTTCAAGCAGTTTAGGTTCTACGTTTCATTTCGTCTCGTGATAAGCCCCAGCAAACATTAAGAGACATTTCAGCCAACTTAACGCCGCGAATGAATCGCACGACTATGCGTCCCACGTGTTGCTGCGTCGCTCCCCAAGGTCACAGTCCACATGGTGCTGGATTGACATAGATGGCTCGTAGCGTCCACTGGAGTCCGTCGTTAGGTGAAGCGGTGCATAGCCAAATGCCTCTGTTGTTTGTAAAATATAAACATTTCTTACGCCTATATACCGGCCACAGGAATTTTTCCGTTAAAACACCCTGTGCAATGTCCCTTTGCCGTCCTTAGTTTGGCTAGTGCTGCATTATAAATAAATGTGCAGACTGGCCCAGCCAACCGCTTTCCAGCAAATAGACTGCTGAAAAGTTGGAGGAAACAGGCTGACGAGCACAGGAGCTTTTACTGGCCACAGCCATCAATTCTTATGCAGAAGCGGCGAAAAGACGCGCAAGACACGGCTGGGCCGCGCGCTGAATTCTAACTCTTTCAAGAGGGGTCTTGTCTGCGCCAAAAATGTGAGCAAGCACTAACGAAGGAATTAACGTCAAGGAAGGGAACCAACGCCCCTTCGGGTTAAAGACCGGTTCAACCGTTTGCATTTGAATACGTCCGATTTGCACCGCAACCGCTTGTAGCCGCTTCCGAGAAAACAAAGTGGCGCCATCTATTGGACGGTACCGGGAAAACCTATGATCTGCTTATATTTTAGCTGTAATCCTCTCACCGTGGCCTCGAAATAATCCTGGCGATGTTACAAGATGGCGCTTTCAGATAAGGTCGAACAACCATGTCCGGTGACATTTTTAATTTTGAAGAAAAAGAAATATATTGCTGGCTTCATGCCAAAAAAAAAGTAAAGAACAATCATTAATTAAAAAAAAAAATTGTGTTTCAAAAAAAAATTGCAAGCACCTTCTCAGTCACGTGCGCGTTTTGCGTTTCGTGCGCTGTTGCCATTTTTAGGGGGCTTCCCCCAAAAACCTGTTTAGGCTACGAGGTCTAGGAATATTTCCTGACAAATTAGGCATTGGAAGGATTCACAAAAAGTATTGATCACCGACTGTCAGGTATGTTAGTTTGAGAAACAAAATCGCAAATACGACACAATGTGCAATATCACTCTTGATTAAAGATTTTTTTCCCGTATCTATAAAAGCTCTGGTCTTCACAACTTGCCAGTGTGTCGCCCTGTATATGGTTCACCTTTGCATGGTTAGCGGGAGAAATTTACAAGGATTGTTCACAGAATGGCATTTAACTAAATATGCATTATTTTGAAAAACACATTTAAATTTAAAAAAATCCTTAATATTCTTTGAACTCTCCGAAATTAACATATATAATATGTAATAACAGAATCTGCAAAAAAAGACTAATTCAGTATTTGTGTGGCGTTGAAGTTACAAACCCACAAATATGGCCGAATTTACGCTAACGTGGGTGCCACGAATTTACGCTAACGTGGGTTCATATACCCATTGTTCACAACTGCATTATTATTAAAAAAAGTAAAAATCCTAGGGGGTGGTCAGGAAAGAACAAATTGACAGCACAGAGGTAGGCGGTACTTTTAAAGGGAAACTTCCTAATACATTTTCGTACAACCGCCACAAAAATGCCCATGCGCCGGAGGGGTCGAGAGGCGCCACCCTGTAACATGCTTCGCGGTGTATGTTTAAACAGCCGGCGTGTAGCGTCTTTGTCTACGCGACCTAAAGGAAGCAACCGGAGCGACTTTGCAAACAGATCAGCCTACAACCTTGGCGGTAACATGATATAGGAGGAAGGGCGCGGCAGAACCTGAGCCTGCGCCTCCTGTGAGCGCCAATGGATCCGCCGCCGTAAAAAGCCGCACAAAGCGGGAAAAAATGATTCTGGGAGAAAAAGATGCTGCAAAAAAAATTATAATTACAATTGACTGAGATTTCCTGTATTGGCGTTTTAAGATAGGATCGAACGACCATGTCCGGTCTACATTCTTTTATTTTTACCAAAATATACATTTTATTTGTTGTGCAACCGCAAAGACACATTCGAAAGTCTTTTGCGGAAAATAAAATTTCTCTTGAGAAACAAAAATTACAAAGTCACTGTAGGCGTACCCGCACGTTTTTGCAACTTCCTTGAAACCGTCCCTTTGGATATTTATAAAAGAAAGAACTGTTGTTGCCTAAGGTTTAATATTTTTTGTGCAGAGACTGTATATAAGATAAACGAGAAAAACATGTATTATCCATTACTAAGCAATACAAAGTTTTATAGATCCGAATCTTAAAAGACTAGAAATTCAGATTTTATAGCCTGATTCACACGCGTTTGTTCAATATTCGCATAAATTGTTATTAAAATTGAAAACAATAACTTTTCTAAAATAATACATTGAAATGTAGACAGGTTATTGGTTTTGCAATAATTGGAAAATAAGTTTTAAATCAAGGGCATCATAATTTTTCTTCTTCCTTTTACAGACCAAGGCTTATAATCTGTACTATAAGGCCCTTTAAAAATGATTTGCCATATTTTACTATTTTGAATTTACAGAGTTGCCGTAACGGGAGTAGAGAAAGATAGGACATTGCCGATTTCAAACAAGGGGAAGAAAGTGGTCGCAAAATGTAGGAAGTCTCTGAAGAGAATGTACTGTGACAGGAGTTTTAAAAAAATAAGAATTCACACAAAAGATTACAGGTGAGTTTGAAGCACAAGTCAACAATTTAAATAGAGTTTTCTTCGATCACTGAATTTCGGCGCCTACTCTTCGTAGGGAAACGGGGCTGCTGACGACCAGGTTTAAATAGTAATATGAGAGAACACATGATTAAAGTGGTACAATTGAAAGGAGTTTATTGAGTCAAGATCGTGTGCGCACATTCGGAGCTTGTCGCGTGAATTCTTTCTGCCGGACGCTGACCTAAGTCGGTCACGCGCTCTCCTGGCACTCCGAGAAGGAACATCTTTTCCCCCGCTTCGCGATCACTGCTCGTTTCTTCTGAGGGCCACAGCAAGCTCGCGACCTCGATCTGCTTTTCGCAGCCATAGGAGAATGTACGTTCAAAGATGTATCTTTTCTGCCCCTACTGCTCCTGCTAAAACAGCTGTGGTTGCGAACTGTCAGACGGTGTGCACTGCCACAAGTGATAGGACTGAATTCGACACACAACAGAAACAGAGTCCCACTCTTTTGCCTTCATGTCCTTGAATGCTCTGACGACAGCTTTCGGGACGTGGATTAGTTTCACCATCGGTAGGTTAGTGTTCAGCTGGGCAACCATCTCTGACACCGACTTGATCACCGACGTGGTGGGCCGACGGAGGTTGTACAACGTTGCCTGGTGCTTGACACAACCACCGATTTCATCGCAGGCACTTTTGCCGTGTCCAGCTATGGAAAAAATCCACTTCGCTGACGCTCTGCAGCTCGTGTTGTTGGTATTTGCTCTTAAAGTGGCTCGCGGCACAATCACTGACGTAGGTCACATGAGCATACCCAAATTGGAATTCACGATTCTACAAACCGTTGTCATACAAATTAAGTTTCAGACAATCTCATTCAATCGCAATTATCTTTTTTTTGTGCGTTTTTTTTTCTTTTTACGGTGGCGGATTTATTGGCACTAACAGGCGGCGCAGGTTCAGGTTCTGCCACACCCTACCTTTTATATCATGTTACCTCCAAGCTTCTAAGCTGATCTGTTTGCAAAGTCGCTCCGGTTGCTTCCTTTACCTCGCGTAGACGGAGACGCTATACGCCGGCTGTTGAAACGGGCACCGCGAAGCATGTTGCAGGGTGGCGCCTATCGATCCCTCCGGCCCATGGGGCATTTTTGGTTCGGTTATACAATAATGTATTAGGAAGTTTCCCTTTAAAACTACTCGCAACCTCTGTGTCACGCCAGGTTGTTCCTTTCAAGCGCAGACACATACGGCTTCAGAGTCTGCTGTCTAAACACAAGTGTCGTTTCTGTAATTTTGAGCAATACTCAATTGGCTTCAACTATGTCGGCGCCAATGATGAACAGTTAGTGAATTCAAGCCGCTCTCACACTGCTCATACGTCATACAAATGGCACAGGCTGCACACTAGATGACAAAATTATTTGCGGACAGGCCTCAAGAATATTCGACGCACAGTTGCTTTATACATATGCTTGTAGACAGTGTTTGCATGCCCAATGTAACGGGACCCTCATTTACAAGGAAGGCCTCAGTCAGTGTCTGCATCCCGTATTTTGTAAGATGTATTAGCAGTGAGATCGTCGCTTTAGAGATAGACCTTAGCGGTATAGCTGGGAGAGCCACCACAAACAAGCTGTGTTCTCTAGCGGTGATATTTTATTTCTAAAGTTTCCAGAGAGAACTCAGAAAGCGAGCCATCATGAAGCATAAAGTAAATGGAGTTTTTGGGGTGACTAGGTGCTTTATTATTATTATTTTTTGCACCGAAGCAGAATTAGAAATAAGATAAGTTAGGATCTTAGAGAGCCCGTGCAGAAACCAAAGTCGGCGTCCCTAATTTTCATCTCCACCCTCTCGTAGGTGTACTCGTAGGATTCGTTTTTGCAATTTATGTGCCAGGTAACACCGACGGCCCTTATTGACGGTTTGTTCTTGAGTTGAAGTCCATTAAGATTTGCCTCGTTGCATGTCTTGAACCACCAGCCACCACTTAGTCTTAGGGAGCAGCTGTCTCCGGGAATGTCCGGTTTGTTCTTCTTGATGGCGAACTTGGCTCCGTTGTGGTGGGACAGGGCGTCGTAGTCTGTGCCTGCCGAAAACCAGCGTGAATCAAGCAATGATGTTGACGGCTCTTGCACCACAATATACTCACAAGACGCAAATATAAAATAATATGTTATCTTCAAGAGAAACATCCAGAAAAATCTTACTGCGTCAATGGATGCAAAATGCTTTTCTTCACCTTCAAAATGATTTGCCTCAAAATAGGTTCAACACATCAATTGACACAACCAAACTAGTAACCTAAATTATAAGTTACAATGATTTCTTGGGGGAGGTATTGAATTTTAACATTTGGTCTGAGAGGCTTCACACTAAAACTGGTAAAACTGCAACCGTGACATCAATTGTTATTATGTGGGGCAGCACAGTTTGTCCCCATTTGGTGGTGTGGAATACATTCTGGGGAAGCTAGCGCCGGCAAACGAAACAAGAAAAATACTCAAAGTGCACAGTCATTTTAGACTGTCTGCTCGACCTCTAAATTATACAGCATGCGACATTACACTGCTGGAGAAGGCGGGCAAATGTGAGTGTTTGCTTTAACACAACCTTCAGTTGATGCACTTTCAAAAGCTAATTTAAATGAAAAAAAAAACTTAATAGCATGCTGGGAAGTCAAAAACCTGGCTATTTAGAAAATGCGTTTTGCCTGGCTAGTACAAATTCCAATACGAGTGCCAATATTTTACGTCCGGAATCTTACTGGGGCTTCAACTATACCAGTCACTAGGGATGTCTGTGGTTGAACTGTATGGTAAACAAAATCTGGAAAGAATCAACAGCCAAAAGTCAACATAATAGCAAAGGTGTGGCCACACTTCGGCTCGCGAGCCACATGCTGCTCTTTGCAGGTCCAAGTGCGGCTCGAAGCTCCCTGGTAAGCCTGCCCCCTTCTCCTCCTGTGTACCCAAAACTAACAAAAGTGATACGAAAAACAGAAAATCAATTTTTCTGGCAGTTTTCGTACTACAGTACACGTGCATACAGCTGGACTGCTTTTTGACATATAGATGTGCCCAGTGACCCTGTTTTTTTTATTGTTCTAGAACGAATTTTGAACCGTATTTGCATAACTGGCATCAGGGGCAGTTATGCGCATTCAACCGCATAGAAGAAATGAATGTC
Organism: Ixodes persulcatus; assembly: GCA_013358835.2. Lineage (NCBI taxonomy): Eukaryota > Metazoa > Arthropoda > Arachnida > Ixodida > Ixodidae > Ixodes > Ixodes persulcatus. The sequence continues at coordinate 13,013 of JABSTQ010008578.1, read as the reverse complement.
TGGTTTAATATTGCTTAGCAGATTAATAAACGTTCTTCTGTTTGGTGTTATTTGTTGTATTCAGCAATTATAATTGTTCCCTTCAGAAAGGAAAGTTCCCTCGATATTGTTCCTTGCTAAATGTAGCCCCCAAATAGCACCAGGCACCCCCCCCCCTTTCACCCCCCCCTTTTTTTTCCTGCGGCTCTCTGACGTTTTGTAGTTCTGTCTGCAGCTCTAACCCCATATGTTTTATTCTGGCCACCCCTGTAGCAGATTATTTTTACTATTTCATTAAAGATAGAATATGCCGGCGTGTTTCGCGAAACTATGTGTTACACAAAAACTTTTGATGGCGTGCGAGTCTCTCCTAAGGGTACACCCAGAACAATTATAAACGTCTGCGATAGCTAGGTTCTTTATTATGTTTGGGTAATTACATTTTAAATTAGCTAATTTAAACATTGTTTTAGTTAGAGATATGCTAAGCACCTTCTAAAAAAAACTAAATCAGCCCACTTAGAAAGATAAAAAAGCGCGCGCAGCATTTACAGCCTTTCAAAAACACCCAGTTTGGACTCGTTTCCAGTATTCGGTTTTCAGTCAGCAAAGCCGCAGAGGTCCTGCTCCCCGCGGACAATGTGCTCAATAACACGCGCCATCACACATTGTTCGCTTGATATGTTGCGCAAGGCACAGCGGCAGCACCGATACCTACCGTTAGTACCCTTGTACTCGCCAATGATCAGCTTGTAATTCTCCTTTTTGGAGCCGATGTGAAATTTGTTATAGAGCACAACTGTCGTTTCCGTTGCTCCTTTTCGTTTCAGTTCGATTCTGAGAGCTTGTTGGTTGTTCGGAAAACTCGTAAGTGCATGAAGATTTTTGAGTCCTTTAACGGAAGGTATAAAATACGTTTAGAAATAAAACACGAACACCATCTCCGAATTTCAGACGAAGTCATAAGTTCTCCTTGATATATTGTCTCGCTCCTCACATGAGCTGAAGGGATGAGCATGGCGCTGACTAAAAGCACAGTTCAAACCGAGCTAACAATAGTGCATTCAAAACAAGAAATACCTAGAAGAGTCGCGATTCACATTTTTTTAAATTAGCAATACTGTGTAATCGTATGCTTCGATAACAGAGGGTGGTGCAGTATATTTTTTTAATTGTTCCTATTCACGAGCGAGCTGTAATGCTGGTCAAATAAAATATTTTCTGAGAGCTTGTTTTGAATAGAGGGTACCCGTGCTAATAGCAAATCAAATAAACACATATAGGCTACGTTAGCTAAGTGTATTTTTATTGACTGGTTTTGTTTTACTTGTGGATCAAAGTTAACATTACTACTACTGGTGTTTCCAGTTTAGCGCAAGAATCTCTTCTTTTTTGTTCGGTGGAGATTCTAAAGGCAGGTTTAATGTCACTGACAGAAATGACGTTGCGCACGGTACAGGTAGGCCACAAACTTTTGCGGGTAAGTTTACCACGTGACGTGACGTTGCCATGTGACGTGACGCCACGGTGTCCCGTAACACCCGAGACTTTAACTGCCTATGAATGGCACCACACGTTTAACAAAATGGCGGATATATTGAGGGTCGGAGATACGTGATAATGCATCAGTTGCTGGGCCTGTCTCGTGGTGTCCTGGCATTACTGAGCGACGCGAATTATTCCCACTTCTACGAGGAGGCTGGAGTCGTACGCAGGAAGGTCACAGTTTTCTCCCGAAAACAACAAATGTGTTAGGCGTAATAGGGAGTTTTAGAATAACGTACGCAATTTTAGCGCACGCTAGCGCTAAATTTAGCACTTGTGTTTGCGTACGCTACGCAAGAGAGTTTTAGAATAGCGTTTCTCCGCCGCGACGCAAAAGCCCAAGCATCTCACGCTTGTAACGCCACCAAGCTAGAGTCACAATTTCTACTTCACACACGAAATGCTGTAACTTGAGAAAAAACATTTTTCTTTTCGGTCCAAAGTAACTTTTTAGATATGTTTAAACATGAGAATGCGACGCGAGCGGTCGAGCGGTCGTGTCCGTTTGCGTCGGCTCGGCAAGAGATGTGTACTGACCTTCGCTGCCTTCGCCGAGAAAAGTTTGCGCGTCGTAAGCATCAAGTTGCCGGTGATCTTTGCCTAACCGAGTGTAATGTCGTCCCGTATTGCAATGTCGTCCCGCGAGGATGCCGCCGACGTCGCGCTCACGACACCGCCACAGCGGCCGCGTACGTGGTCCTGGGAGCCGCCATTTTTTAACTGTGCTCGTCTTTACTTCAGACAAATTCTCATCACGAATCCTCCTTGGAGAAGCGCAGACCACTGATCTCTATTGTGGTAGGCTGGATCGCGGACCGGGAGCCCGTCGGTGCCGCCACCGGCGGCCATTGCTTGACATCAGGCAATATACGCAAATCTATGGGAGAAACGAACGAAAGTAAGAATATTGAAGCATGTACGCTGCGCTCGGAGGCGAGTATTTTATGGTGTGCGGCGATCCATTTGTCGGGTGTCTGGAGATCGAATCAATGTTTGTCAAATTTTCGGTCGCCGATTAAAAAAAAATCAAACGCACCGGAGCACCTACGGCTGGGCTGGCAAGCTTGCTCTCGTAGTGGAGTAAACAAAAAAACTTACCGTCAATGAGACCGTTCTCGGGGAAGCCCAGTAGTTGATGAATGACAAAGAAGTTCCATCTCAACAGCGGCGTTCCGGGAGTGAGCGAATTTCGCGTAGCAAACAAAGCCTTCGAGCTTGTCGTCTGCTAAACCCAGCTCAACGAAACCGCCACCGACTCCGCGGTAACTCGAGGTAACACTCGCCTCATTGAGCTGCACTGTATTTTTCGCCCAGTGGGGTCACTATCGACTACAAAATATTTATTTTTAAGAACTGCGAGGTCTGTCAGTTTTAATGTTTATACGCAACCTATTTGACGGGCTTATCAAACATCAGCCAAAAAGTTTCAGTGCCGACAACAGCTTGGAAGCGGGGGAGACGGCCCTTTTTCTCGTTCTTCCCATAGAGTCCCATGCATTGGCTGGTGTCAATCAATGCCCGCCGGTGGCGACACTCGGCCCCAGCTGCCGAGGTCGCGGTCCGCGATCCAGCCTACTACAAAAGAAATCAGTGGCGCAAACACTCTTTGCGTACGCACGCAATTTATAAAATATAGCGTACGCTAAAATAGCGCACGCAAAGCGCAAAAATTGGTTAGCGTTCGGAGCATGCGCAGTGGCGACGACACTATTATTTGCGTACGCAAAGCTTCAGCGTGCGCTATTCTAAAACTCCCTAATATTGACGCCGTGATAAACTCTTTTTAAGTCAAAGCGAAACAGAAACCGAATTTGTAAAGCAGGCGAGCTTGTTAACGTCACGCATAATTTTAAACCGGACACGAACAATGATAATTGGACAAACAGTCAAACACACATCTTGAAGCTCATATCTTTGCTTCATCCATAAAGATTGAGACCCGTGTGTTTGTCCCCTTGTCGTCTGTTTGTCTTTGGTTTAGAATCGTGTGTACCAAAACTAACTTCTTCTTTGTTGCCAACGCCCTCAATATAGACGTTAATGTCGGTTTAACTCCTACCGCAAAATGTGCCTCAAAACGTAATTATTCAGTTAAAAGAAATTTTCGGGCACTTGAAAATGTGTTTTTGAGACTCATGGCCTTTTAAATGGGTTGAACAGGTAGATTATTCTTGAAATCGAATATTCGTAGGTTACTTTGTATACACACAAGTTTTGCAATTTTAAAAACTCTATCCTTACCGAAAAACCCCGTATAACTTTACGCTATTTGGCATATGAAACTGAAAATCTGTCTGAATTGTATCTGGATTCCAGGTTTTCTGAAATTATTCCTTTGTCTGCAATCAGGATTTCAGGTTTCCGGAAAGAGATTTCCACTTCCATAGCCCAGAGAGTGAAAAGTGATCAGGGTTTTTCGATAGGGATAGTGACTACAATCCTCAAATAACGATTGTTGTTAATTTTCGTCTGTTTACCAGGCCACACTGCTCGAGTTAGTCACAGCATGGTGCTCATAAACCACGGGATCATCTTATTTAGTTGAACGTTCTCTCATTCTGGGTAACCCGTGCTGGCCCAGCTCGCCTCGCCATGGTACGATCAAGTACGATCGCACACTCTCAGGCTACTCAGCTATCTCCAACGCATACACGCTTGCAAGTACGGCCTCAGGGCGCCGCCATCTTGCTCGCTTTGGGTGCTTTTGGACGCGGTCGTTAACCGAATATGACGCCTTAGCAAGGCGTCGTAATCAGATTATGGCCGCGTCCAAGCGCACTTCAAGCGAGCGAGATGGCGGCGCCCGGAAGCCGTACATGCAAACCTGCGAGTACAGGAAACTCCCGACAAAACATAAAACTATTGGTTCGACGATCAATGGGATTCATCCGATGTAAATGCCTTAGCATTTCCATCCGATTCAATTCAATGAACGCGCGACTTCGGCTTTCTTTCGTCGTCGCTCCTGTTGTAATCGCCGGAGCAGCAAGTGAGCTGGGCCAACGCCTTCTAGGTAAGATAGCCTAATTGCTGAATTTTCCTGCGTCACTAACAAAGGCCACCGTAGGGCACAGACTGGGGACGAGTGCCCATACAGCGTTCGGTTGGAACTCGGTTACAATCAGTGAGAACACAACTCCAAGTCGAACGGTGACGCTGTAGTCGTGTCCAACCTCTGGACGACGGTGGCCTTCTCTAGTGAGGCAGGAAAATTCAGCACTTAGGCTTTCTTTTCCAGGAAGTGTCGGGGCCGCGTTTCAAAGCGGCGCGGCGCTTGCTCGTCGCTGGCTCTGCGCCAGCTGTGCCACGCTCGTATTGGTCCGATGCGCTGACGTCAGCACGCATGACCCTCTCCCTCTCTTCCAGCCACCGACACACTAGTTCTTCACCAACCCACTCTCCTCTCGACGTCCTGCATGACGCTGACACACGGACTGACACAGGCAGGATTTTCGTGAAAACAAGCGTTTACTGCTAACGCATTAACAGTCGACGACGAAGATCTGTGGAGACACGCATGATGTCGTCAGCGGTACCGTCTTCGCATTCGCGACCCCGTCAACCGCACTGCATTCCGCTCGACGACGAAGATCTGTGGAGACACGCATGATGTCGTCAGCGGTACCGTCTTCGCATTCGCGACCCCGTCAACCGCACTGCATTCCGCACTGCATTCCGAGAGGTCGCCTACTCGTGCTTTCGCGGCGAGACCAGCGGAGGGGAGGGTAGGAGAAAGAGATGTCGCCAAATAAACCGCTTCATCAGGGGTTGTTTATGGCGTGGCCGTCGTTCTGCCTACTGCAAATGAGGAGAGTGTCCGGTATTCCCCTCTTGCTCTCGTCCACTTGCCCTTTGATCTTCAACTCTGCTTGCACGTGAGCGATCGTCCCGGCCGACAGCGAGTTCGTCCCCTACCCACGATCTCGTCGACGTCGCTGGAGCTGGTCGCAAGCTGTTCGAAGTCAAAATGAGCTTCTAACAGTTTTGATAACATCACATAACATCTTTGATAACATCACTCTCATCGCTGCTGCAATCAGTGGCGAACATAGAATTATTATAATGTAGGCTGGAGGTTCAGCTTGCGCTACTGTGTATGCAGCTTCCTGGAGGCAAATTGATGCTTACAGCAACCAGTCTACTTTTGCGGTGCACCTGTGCACTACTATGGGAAAACGCGCGTGCGTTTCGTCTTTTCGCTGAAAAATAACACAGATAACTTTTGCTAATTGGGCCGTACAGAATAGTATGTACCTTTATTACCAATGTAAAAGTGTAATTGCTTTGGTTACGGCATTTTTTATTTACAACTGAACGATGTTTAACTTCGCTATATTTCAGGCCCAAACCTGCGTTCCATAGCTGGTATTAAAAACCGAGCATAGATTATAAGAAAAATAACAATCGAAAGGAATGTAGAGTGTGTTCAAGGTTCGCCAGCATTCCGATGGTGATGACATATGGCTGATATGCTCGTCCTCTAAATATACGAAAATGACCCCATCGTGTAACTTACGAGCAGTTAAAAATATCTGAAACGTGAAGAATAAAGCATGCGGGCTATGAACGGTGCGTCGTCTTATTATTTACTATGTCGGGCAGCTTTTACTGGACACTTGTTTTCTGGCTTCTTTCTATTTTGCAAATATTTGGAGCGTGCGGGTGATGTTTTGAATGCGGAACAAGCATCTTTGCACATATTCATGAGCAGAAAGAATAAATAAGTACTTATTTATTGCAAAGCGGAGTATATTACGTGGCTTTCAATTTAGTTTGATCCACCCTCTTCCTGTGCACTACTGTATCACGTGTTCTGCGATCTGCTTTCAGCCATGTCGCGCCGCCCGGCCTGCGGAGGACAGAGGGGCGCACTGCTTGTAGGAATGCGCTGCGTGTACAAATGATTTCTCATTTCTTCACGTAAGGAGGAGACAACATGCGGCGGAACGCGAGAGAAACCCCAGGACACCAAATTCTTGGGTGAGCGGGCTGTTTAGTCCTAAGAATCAGAATATTTCACTATCGAGTGACATCGTTCTATACTCGTCCCCCATAGAAATTGTAAATACTTTCAAGACTCTAGGTGTATTGTTTTCAAATCACATGTCTTGATCTCAGCACATTGATTATATTATTTCAAAACTAGCTTGTGCCATCGGCACGCTATATCGACATCGTTTAATCCTCCCGCAAAGTGTTAAGTTGCTCTTGTATAAAACTTTATTTGTATCACATTTAAACTACTGTCATCTAATATGGGGCACCACGACAAATACAAATCTTTATAGAATACTGTAAACGACAGAATCTTCGCGGGCTCAAATTTTTGCGAATTGGGCCAAAGTTGAAAAATTAAAATTATTCGCGGGTTCTAATTTTTGCGAATCCAGACTGACACTAGACCACCCCCTCCCCCCCCCCCCCCCCCCCCCCCCCCCCCTTCCGGCCCGGTTGTCTTTCCATCTTTCTAGGATTCCGCGGCTTCAGTCAATCAGTCAAGATCTAGGAAAGGGAAGACGGCGGTAGGTTGTGTGACTAATAGTCCGGAAGTCACTGCCGTTACCCGCAGCTTCGAGACGCCGACAAAGGCTGGGTTAGTGTTTACATCGGTTTTCTTCGATGTGAACCTTTCTCGAGTTGACTTTTCGAGGTCACACACTCTGCATGAAAGGACAACCGCCAAGGGCAATGGGGTCAAACCAGTGTGTGTAAATAAGTTAAGGGTCCAAACTAACTGGGTCACACACCCCTGAACCTTTCTCGAGTTGACTTTTCGAGGTCACACACTCTACATGGAAGGCCAGCGACAAAGGGCGGTGGGGTCCAACGATTGTACATAAACCGACTCAAAGTAGGTTTACGGGCCAATCAAACTTGGCTGCGTACCGTGGTCGTCGACGCCAGCACGCTCTGTGTCAGTGGGGTACGTTTTCTAGTGCCCGTCAATCTGCTGTCCCGCGATGTCCTTACTACGTTAGTTCAAGCCAGTGGTCGAGAATGCAGAAGATCATCATATAAGCAGGGACTGCCTGACCCACAGGTATGCAAGACCACACGTGATAAGCGTTCTTTTACGTCGGCCAATCAAAGTGTTATTGCCGCTTCTACCGCCGTGGACTCCCGAAAGCGGAAACGAGGGCCCTACTCTGCTTACAATGACGAACCTAGATGTAAGATTGGAAAATATGCTGCGAAAAATGGGACAATTGCTGCAGTAAGGAAGTTTTCCGATGGAAGAGGAAAGCTTCTCAACGAGAGCACCGTCAGGGGGATGAAGGCCTCTTATATCCAAGCCTGCAAGTCCTTTCATTCAAAAGAGCTGGCTACCTTGCCTGGTAAACTTCGAGGTGTCAAGCATGTGCTTTTAAACTTGGATGATGACGTACGGGCGTACATTGCGGAGCTCAGAGAAGGGGGCGGGGTTATAAACTCCAGGATTTGCATCGCTGCTGCACTGGGCATTGTACGGCCGACCAAGCCCACACTCTTGCCAGAGTTTGGTGGGACTCTCGTTCTCGACAGACCCTGAGCAAGATCTTTCCTGAACAGGATTGAATTCGTCAAGCGTAAGGCCACGAAGACTGCGCGAAATTTTTCAAACGATTTCGAGTGTGCCAAGAAGAAGTTCCTGCAGACTATCGACCAGAAGAGAAACCACTTCAGTATTCCCGACGACTTGGTGCTCAACTGGGACCAAACAGGTGTCAAGCTGGTTCCGGCCAGCAAGTGGACCATGGAGGCCCGAGGGTCCAAGCAAGTTGGGGTGGTTGGCTTGGAAAACAAAAGGGAAGTCACCGTTTTGATGACCACGACGCTTTCTGGCAAACTCTTGCCTCCTCAAGTGTTATATGCAGGCAAAACAGACAGGTGCCATGCCAAGGTGATGTTTCCAAATGACTGGGACGTGTGGCACAGTGACAACCACTGGAGCAACGAAGCCACAATGCTGCGATTTGTCGACACTGTTCTCCTTCCGTACGTGGAGACATGCACAAGTCGTGTGGGTGGTGCCAGTCAACATGCACTTTGCATTTTTGACATCTTCGCTGCACATCGTACAAAGAGTCTTCGGCAGAAACTAGCTGCAAACAACATTGAGTACGTCTTCGTCCCGGCAAGCTGCACGGGACTCCTGCAACCGAACGACCTAAACATTAACAATGTGTTCAAGACTGCCATGATGAGCCGCTTTACCCAGTGGTATGCCGGGTGTGTACAAGAGGTGATGGAGAAAGGACAAAGTGCAGCTGACGTTAAGATCGACTTGCGAGCAAGTGTTATGAAGCCCGTTCACGCAGCATGGCTGATTGAAGTGTATGCGGATCTCGGGAACCGCAGAGACACGAACCGAATCGGCTATACTCTGGCAGGAATTGTCTGAAGGTACCAAATAAATTTCTTGAGGTGAGCTGAATTCCGGCTTATGCCGTTATTTATTTTAGGATACTTTCCATATCATATTCTCATATCGCTTATAATGATATCGTTATGCTTTTTGGTCGCGTGTTTCCCCGGTGTCTCAATGCCGCTTTCAAGGTGATGAACTTTTTCCCGAATTGTTCGCGGGACCTATTGTTCGCGAATCGCAGGCGGTTCGCAAAATTCGCGAAAATTCAGTCCACGCGAAAGTTCCATCGTTTACAGTATTTTTATTGCAAAAATTGGCGATAAGACTCGTGTGCAGTGCACCCCATGACTTTCACACGGACCTAATTTTTGCTAATCTGGGGATAATGAAAATACATGAATATTACAAATATAAACTTGCCATGAAATATAAACAAGAATATACCTAGAGTAAAAGTTTCTTATTCGACTTGGCTTCCCTGAGAAAAAAACCGCAAACACATACCCTTCGTCACCCTGACCCATGGATAATAGATACATCGCGTACTGACTACGGCATTCAGATGATTAGAAGAACCCGGCCTTCATTGCTCAACACTTTCTCGCATTCCAATGTTGACATAGTATCTTTAACCAAACGTGAGATCCGTGAATATTGCCGCGAGCGCAGCTAACTAAGTAGGCAGCGCGCTCGTGGCCTAACGGTTATCGCGCGTGCTTTCCACGCAGAAAGCCCAGGGTTCGATCCCTGGCAGCGCCGCGTCTTTTAGTTATTCTTCCAATTTAGATTTCTGGTAATTTCGAGAACCTTGTTGCTCGTTCTAGGTTAGAATTTTCTGCGCGCCGAATGTTCCAGGCCGAATGTTCCAGAAGCCCACGCCTGCACAAAAGGGGCTCCGCGTAACCAACCGGTCTCAGTTTTTCGCCCCAGCGTTCGACTCTGCACTTACGCCGACTTCGACGCCCGCGACGCTCTATTGTTATCTTCTGTTTCCTTCTTTATTTTTGGGCACAAGTTCGCCCCATTAAACGTTTAGTTTCTTCAGTTATTCGCCGCCTCATCACTTGTCCTTCGTGACATTTTGGTGGAGGTGCGGGGTACTTTTCCATTCTATGCCTGTGGACCGTACCCCTCCGAAAACACGCCGGCCAAGTGACGTTCTCAGCCCCGGGAGGCTACCCTTCGTAGAAGACCAGACCAAGGCCCGGTCAAGTCGCCGTAACCAAGGCCTACCGCCGGAACTCGGACCCCTGCCGCAGAAGTCAACGAAGAAGACCGCAACGATGACCGCTCCGCCCGTCGTTGTCCTGCCCGTCGCCCCCCGATCGCCGACGCCTTTCCATGGAGAAATCTATGAAGACGTCGAAGACTGGCTCCTTCAGTATGAGCGCGTGGCCCGCCACAACGGATGGAACGTCGAGCAACGCCTCCAGAACCTCTACTTCTCACTGGAAGGCACCGCGAGGCACTGGTTTGAAAACCACGAGGCTTCGCTCACTTCGTGGGATATCTGCGCCAACGAGTTGAAGCGAACCTTCTCAAACCAACAACGGCGACAGAATGCGGAGGACCTGCTTCAGACGCGGACACAAGCCCCCGACGAAAGCGTGACAAGCTACGTTGAAGACGTGCTACGCCTGTGTACACGCGCCGACCCGCAAGCCGCCGAGGAGGAGAAGTTGCGCTTCCTCATGAGGGGCGTCAAAAGCGAGATCTTCGGTGGCCTTGTCCGCAGCCCCCCGACGACGGTAGACGGTTTCGTGGCCGAGGCGACCAATATCGAGCGAGCGCTGTCGGCCAGAGCTGTGCACTATCAACGACTCGCCGGTGTGTCGACGGTTCCGGGTGTCTCGCCACCTCGCTGCAATGTCGACGGTGTCGGCATCGAACACCTTCGGCAGATCATCCGCGACGTCGTCCGGGATGAGCTCAGGAAGCTACTGCCGGCTTCTAACCGCCCGGCTTCACTCTCGATTGCCGAGGTGGTTCGAGAGGAAGTACAGCGAGCTTGCCAGCCGGACACTCCCATCATCGTTCCAGCTCCCGAAGAACCGGCGCTGAGCTACGCCGCAATGGCCCGACGACACACGCCCGTTGCGCCACAGCCGCGACGTGAGCCTTCAGCACCGAGGCAACCGCCCCACGTCCACCCAGAGCAACCTGCGCCGAGGAAGACGGACGTCTGGAGGACCGTCGACCGACGCCCGTTGTGCTATCACTGCGGTGAAGCCGGCCACATTTACCGTCGATGCCCCTACAGACAACTGGGGCTGCGCGGGTTCCACCCGAACGACCCGCGCCCAAGGCACGACGAACGCCCTCCCGACATCGAGGAGTACCTCCGACGCTCGCCCTCCCCAGTGTCGTCCCTCCGCCGTGAAGCCCGCTCTCCATCGCCACGACGTCCAGCTTCGCCGATGCACCGACCCCGACGTGAAAGCCTGTCACCCCTCGCTCCACGCCGGGGAAACTAGGCGCGGCAACCCCTGGATGTGGAGTTGCCGAAGACGACCGACGCCAAGATCCTCCAAGATCGTCGGAGCACTCCCACTCTAACGCCGCAACGCCCCGAAACGACGTTTCTGCAAGAGTGTCGAATAACCTCAACGTAATCATCGACGGCCACGACGCGACAGCACTCGTCGACACCGGAGCAGACTACTCCGTTTTGAGTGGGAGACTCTCTCGCCGCCTTCGGAAAGTTACGACGTCGTGGGACGGACCGCAGATACGAACCGCCGGCGGACATCTCATCACACCTGTCGGCAGGTGCACTGCGCGCGTTGAGATCCACGGCGAAACCTGCCCTGTGAAGTTCGTCATTCTGCAAGACTGTTCGAGGGACTTCATTCTCGGAATGGACTTCTTGTGCGAATACGGCGCCATCATCGACCTTGCGGAGAACAAGCTGACGCTTCGGAAGCCTGTCCCATCGGCAGAAAATCCCGAAGCAACGTTAGCTACAGTCCGAGTCCTCGCCAGCCATGTAAACCTGCCGCCGCTGTCGAGTGTCTTTGTACCCGTCGGGACCGAAGAAGCAACCAGCGGTGTAGCACTGTTGGAAGGAAGCGTCCAACTTCTCGTTGGACGAGGGATTGGCATTGCGAGAGGCGTAATCGAGATCCAGGACGGGTGCACCGTAGCCCTTGTCACCAACTTCCGGCAAGAGTCGCAGCACCTTACAAAGGGTACAGCTGTGGGCTTCGTCGAGGTAATTCCGGACTCAGCCGCGATCGCCGTGATCTCAGAAGACGCTTCTCCGGCGCAGCACAAGAGAACCACGCCGTCAGAGCTCGACATCGACCCTTCCCTCCCAGACCCACAACGACGGCAACTCAGTGACCTTCTCGCCGAGTTCAGTGAGTGCTTCTCCACGTCGTCGAAGGTGCGCCAAACGACGGTTGCGAAACATCGAATAATCACTGATGACGACGCTCTCCCTGTGCATCGGCCACCGTACCGAGTCTCCGTGAAAGAAAGGGAAGTTATCCAGAAGCAAGTTCAGGAAATGCTTGATGACGACATTGTCCAGCCCTCAAACAGTCCGTGGGCTTCCCCAGTAGTCCTAGTGAAGAAAAAAGACGGAACCCTGAGGTTCTGCGTGGACTACCGCCGGCTGAATGCAGTAACAAAGAAGGACGTCTATCCGCTGCCCCGCATCGACGACACCCTGGACCGGCTGCGCCACGCCCGATACTTTTCGTCGATGGACTTGAAGAGCGGGTACTGGCAGATTGAGGTCGACGAACGAGATCGTGAGAAGACGGCCTTCGTCACACCGGACGGACTGTATGAATTTAAAGTGATGCCGTTCGGGCTGTGCACAGCGCCGGCAACCTTTCAGCGTGTTATGGACACCGTCCTTTCCGGCTTGAAATGGCAGAGCTGTCTCGTCTACCTCGACGACGTTGTCGTGTTCGCAACCGAATTCGACGAGCACCTCAGACGACTGCGAGCCGTGCTACGGGCCTTCAAATCTGCTGGGCTGACACTCAAGCCTTCGAAGTGCCGGTTCGCCTATGGAGAGCTGAAATTCTTGGGCCACGTCGTGAGTGCTCAGGGTGTAAGCCCTGATCCTGCAAAGACGTCCGCTGTCGCCGAATTCCCCAAGCCATCGGACAAGAAGGCCGTCCGTAGATTC